>VZUI01059047.1:0-14723 GCA_013401135.1 Cettia cetti
CAGTCCCTCTGCAGCTCTCCTGGAGCCCCTGCAGGCCCTGCCAGGGGCTCTCAGCTCTCCCTGGAGCCTGCTCCTCTCCAGGTGAATCCTCCCTCCCTGTCAGCCCACACAGACCCCAAGCTGATTCCCTTTTCTCCAATCACTTGGTATTTTTCCTGATGGAGTTTTCTACCCTCCAGGTACACATCAGGGCTGGAAAATGGCTTTTCTCAAAGCCTCATGAGTTGTGGAACTGGCTGCACACAGAAAAGGGATTTTGATCTCATCCCTGAGGACCATGGGATGGTTCTGCCTCAGAACCCCCCAATCCCCCCACCCTGACACACACTTGGGTTCCTGGAGCCGCTGCTGTTGGCAAAGATGCCCTGACAGGAGCAGCTCCAGGGAAGGCAGGAATGCCCTGGAACCTCCAGAGCAGCAGGGACCAGGTTCACCAGAACCTCCTGGCAGCAGGAGCAGCCCCTGCCCGAGCCAAGGCCCTGCTGCTGCAGCATCTCCCCCTCCCTGCATGGCACAGAGGGGGCCTGGGCCAGAACCCACCCAGGGTTCATCCCTGGGCCAAGTCCCTGGCACTGCTCTGCTCTTGGTGCTTCTCCTGGCAGCTCCACAGGCAGTTACTCACGTTTGTGGGGTCTTTTTTTCCTTTTAATGTTTTCTCATTCATACTTTTTTTTTAAAAAAATCGTGAAGTGTCTATGGGGTTCTGTCCTCAAAAAAAAAAAAAAAAAAAAAAGAGTTTACAGAGTTTTGGCAAAGCCAGGGGTGTGCCAAGGGCTGCAAGAGTTTAAATGCCAGGCCCTGGTGGAGGTGAGAGGCAGCCAGGAAAATGTGGAGCCTCAGTGGGCCATGTCCAGGAGTGACAGAGCCAGGGGCACACAGGGCACAGCCCCAGAGCCTCCTGGCTGCTGCTGCCGCTGCTCCAGCACCACCCACACGGAGAACTCCCACAGAAACTCGGGCAGCTTCCCCTCAGCTCGCTGGGCTTCTTCAGTGCCCTCAAGCAAAGAAAAGAGGCGGTGAGGCTGATAAAAGGCTGAGTTATAACCTGGGGCAGGCAGAGCCAAAGGATCTGCAGCAGAGGAGGCTCCAGGGAGATCTCAGGAAGGGCTCAGGATCAACCTACAGGGGCAGAGGGTGACAGCACCGGGGGGTTAAACTGCACAGGAGAGATTTAGCTGGGATATTGGGGAAATATTCCTCCCTGGCAGGGTGGGCAGGGGCTGGGCTGGAATTGCCAGAGCAGCTGTGGCTGCCCCTGATTCCCTGGCAGTGCCCAAGGCCAGCCTGGACACTGGGACACTGGGAGGGGGCCCTGCCAGGGCTGGGGTGGAACAAAATGAGTTTTAAGATCCCTTCCCACCCAAACCATTCCAAGATTCTGTGATTCCAGATCCTATGATCTCACCAGCCACAGCAGATTCCAATCCGGAATATTGATATTTTCCTAGAAGTCTGGAGGGGAATCCAGCCCTGCCCAGCACCAGGGCTCCCAGGCTGGGAGGGGGATGGAAATTTGGGATTGAAATCTGTGGACAGACCTCTAAAGACGCCATAAAATCTTCTGGGCAACCCCAGCCTGCAATTCCCACCCTTCTGGGCAGGAATTTTTCCTTTCCCTGCTGCCCTGCAGTACCACACAAGAGAGAACAATTCTGTTCTCTCCATGAACAGAATTCCAGTTTCAGAATTCCAGCTTTTTGTGAACCAAGTTCCGAGGTGCTCTAAAGGATAGAAGGCACTGTAAAAATACAAAGATTTTATAAATTCCCTCAATTAGGATGGTGCAAAAGCATTTTTGCTTGGGAATTTTTTGCTTGGGAATTCCTGCACCTGCGTGCAGCCCTTGAAAATCAAAATAAATCATATTTCAAAATAAATCAGATTTTCCACTTTCTGGACACAGCAACAACAAACAGTGTTGTGTTGTGCCAGCCTGTATCTTATTTAATTAAATATACAGAGGAGATGCTGAGAGACTTCTGTTTAAATAAAGAAATAATTGGAATCTGAGTGGAAATTCAGCAATGAAACCTTCCCAACTGCTTTGGGACCAAAGGCAATGGGGGTTTTCCCTATCCTCAATGAAAAGCAAGGCAGAAAGAGAAATAAATGATCCTTTTATTCCCTACAGTCAAACACGGAGTTTCTGATCCTTTCTCCAGGCTGGAAATTTCCCTCTTCCAGAGCCTCGTGGGGAGCATATCCTGAAATTCATTTACATTTTGTCACAGATAACAGAAACGGTGACAAACCCAGAAATAGGAACGGGACAGAGTGAGCAAGTGCCTGCCTGTCCCCAGTGCCACCCTCAGCCCAGGGAGCCTTTGCTGTGGTCCCACTCCATGGCAGGGGAGCTGGGGGGGAGCTGGGTTAATTAACACAGCTTTTCTCCAGGTAAATATTTTCCCAGGCAAGGTGGAAAGGGATTCACCAGGGAATGCACAGCCAGCTGCACGAGGGGGAGTTTTTCCTCACCAAACCCCTCATTTCCAAAGGATACTGTGGCTATTTATATTTTTTATATATTTATTTATATATATGTATTTTTACCCTGCAGTTATCTGTTTGCACACACATACTTCCACGTGCAAAAATTAAAAATTTAAAAATTATTTGATTAAAAATTCCAATTCTAGGCAATTCTAGACAGATCCCAATTTCAGACAGCTGGGCAGGGTGTGAAGACCTGTCCCCCCTGGAAGATCCTGATGCTCCCCACACCACATCCAGGGGGAAAACTTTACATTTTGGAGCTCTGGAGTGCACAGAGAGAGCACAAATAACTCCAAATCAAGATATGCATTTGTTTAACAGGAAAAGGAGAGAAAGCATGACTGAGTTTGGAGGGAATGTCGGGAGCCTCGCAGGGAGAGCAGAGTCAAGTCTGGGCAGTGTTTGCTCCCTTGTCATCACAGGCTCCACAGAACTGCCTTGTCTGCTCGTACAAAAATACACCTTGTGCCAGGGAAACAGGCAGGGCCTAACGAGCCCAGAACGTGCCTTGGGTCATTTCCAGGTGATTGGCCTCTTCTTAACAGATCCTTCTTGCAGATGAAGGCAAATATTTATGTAGGGACCCCATTGGCTGCGTGTCCTCTCTTCTGGTTTTTCCCCTCATAAACCTGTTCCTCAGGAATCCACGGCACCGGCACCGGCTGGGGCACGGGACAAAACCCAGAGTGGGATTTTCCACGTCCTCAGAGCACCAGGCAGGATCTCCTCCACACCAGAGAGTCTCCACTCCTTCAATCCCACTGCACCCCTCAGAAATTCCCCATTCCTGACTCCTACACAGGGACACGGCCTGGCCAAATATTTCCTCCAGCATCTCCTGCTTCCAGGGGCTGGGGTGGCTCTCGGGGACACCTGAGGTGGATTTCTGTGGGCCTGATATTTCTGAGTCCATAAAGTTCTCGGTCTGTCAGAGGCTGATTTTCTTCCCAAGGGAAGATTTCTCAGGAGAGTTTTCTTTCAAAGACAGTTTCTGTAAATAACTGTTTTCTTTTCATAACATTTCTAACTTCTCATAACAGCCTCTCTCCCAGGTGCTGTTTCTGTTATTTAACCAATGCAGAGAGGTGTCCATTTTATGGGCCATTAATGTGCCTTTTTAGCACAGCATGTTATAAAAAGGCTGAATGAATTGTAAATAAAGCCTTCTGATCTTCTTCTGCTTTGAACTGGAGTCAAGCATCTTTATTTCGTGTCCAACAGTGACAGATTTGGATGGGGAAGAGCTCTGCACTTTGGTGGGACAAACCTCCTGAGCCTCCAGCAAAGCTGCAGGACAAACATCCATTAATTGAATAATTCTGTATCAAAGTGAGAACCTGGGATGGAACAGCCATTCCGAGGCTCAAATCCCAGCCTAAATCCCAGGAATCCTGGTGCTGCCTTTCCCTCGCTCCATTGCTGCAGACAGTGCTGAGGACACTTTCAAAGTGAAGACACTTCCTGACATTTTCCTTCCCTTTGTCCCTGTAGGGTTTTGAGGGCTCCAAAGGGGAACAGAGTTCAGGATGCAGCCGGGAGGACAAAGCCACACAGGTGAGGCCACCCCAGCAGTCACAGGGGGATCGGGGTGAAGGATGAGCAGGAGGATTCACCCCAGGAGAGACCCCCAGCCTCACCCCATTCCCAACAGAACCCCATTGCCACCCCATGGGAATGGTGATCTTCACCTGGGGACACTGGGACACACCAAGGGAGAGCTCAGGGAAGATTTGTGCCTGCTGCATCTTTGCTTGGACATGGAATCATGGAACCATGGAATGGTTTGGGCTGGGGGGACCTTAAAGCTCATCCAGTCCCCAGGGACACCTTCTGCTGCCCCAGGCTGCTTCCAGCCTGGCCTGGGAAGTTCCAGGGATGGGGCAGCCCCAGGATTCATGAGAAACAGCCCAATTTTGGTGCCTTTTGTTGTTCAGATTTACTGGTGGAGGCACCTGCAGATGGCAAATTGAGAGGTGACCCCGAGAGTCACCACTGAGGTCAGAAGTTGGGTTCCAGAGCTTCCCCTGAATCAAAAGGAAACCAATCCTAGGCCCACCCTGTGCCTCCTGGCAAAATTCCAGCTGCACCTGCTGCTGGCACACCCAGGGGCAGGATAAATCATCCCAGCACATCCAAACCAGGAGCAAAGTGCCATCTTCACTCAGACCAGGAGAGCGAGGCCATTCAGAGACACAAAATCCCCTTTTCTAACCCTGCCAGACTCAGGGAATTCATTTCCCAGGATCAGCCAGTGCTGTGCACGTTTGTTATCACGTCTCTAATGAGATAAGGTGTGAGGTTCTGTTTAATTAGAAACACTGAGCTCACACTGGTGACCAAAAACACCTTGGAAACACCTCCCAGCACTTCCCAGCTGAGCTCATCAGGGCTTGGAGCTGGAATGGCATCAAGGAAATGATCTGCAGGTCGAATATTAAAGATTTAAAGGCAAATAAATATTTTTTTAAGCCATCCCTAGCAAAGACAGTGGATGTCTATCCCTGTGTCCTATAGACATCCAGGAAATCTGAGATCACATTCCATCACTTTAGCACAGGGCTCAATAAAAGAGAGGCTTCAAAATGTTCATTTGGGGGTATTTTTTAAAGACTTTAAATGTGTTTGTCAAGGGAAAAAATGGACAAATATTTTCCTTAACACATCCAATCTGTTTTATTTATTAAAATGTGTGTTACCTTTTTCTAAGAATTTTTTTTAAAAAAAACAGATCTGAAACTTGCAGAGAAGCCAGAGCCAGAAATTACTCATGCACTCAGCTACTGATCCAAAAACCTTCCTGCTCTGCAGAGCCCTGAGAGGAAAAATGCTTCAAAAACCCTCCCGAGGGTGAAATTTCTGATGGAACAGCTGAGAGATCACCAAAAGAACACAATATTTCAATGCAAGGAAGAAATTCTTCAGTCAAAGATCACAAACAGCCACATATCTGAATTTGAGATTAAGTGGCTGCTTTAAAAAAAAATAAATGAACCAAATAAAAACACTTAAACCCATCAAGAGCTGGCAAAGGGGATCCTCAGCCCCCTCTGACTGTGTCAGGTCAGTGTGAGAAATTCCATGAGGAGTTTTTGAATTTTTGTTCAGATTCTGTGATTAAACCCAGGAATCCTCACAGCTGGATTCCCAAGGGGCTTTTCCCGGTGTATTCCAGAGCAGAACAATAGTTTGGGATTTATTTTTTTTTCCCAAATACCATTTATCAAGCCCTGAACCTTTAACCAGCAACTCCTTCTTCAGGGGCTGCTGCAAACCAGCCCTGAGCACTGAGACCCCCCAAGAGTCCCCAGCAAGCTGGGTTTGGGTCCAGGGGGGACAATTCCCTGTAAAATCCACCCTGTGGAGAAGCAGCCAGTGCTGCAACAAGATCTCTGCCTCCCCCTCCATGGGCAAAGCAATGTTTGGACACGAGGCAAGTCTGAAATTGCCTCCAGCCTCTTTAGGAAAGGTTAAAATAAAATTTAAAAACACCAAAAAACCCCTCTCCAGGGGCCAGCATTCCTGCTTGATGGCTGAGCAGCAAATAAAGGACAGCTGCAGGCCCTGACAGGCCGGGCTGAGCACAGAGCTGAGGGTGCTGCTGTCTGCAGGAGCTGAGCAGGACATTTGTGTCACAGCGAGGCCACAGCAGCGGGGACAGGCCCAGGGGGCGTGGGGTGAGGCCCCTGAGTGCCCCTGGACAGGGGAGGGGAACTGGGAGAGCTCAGGCAGGGCTGAGGGAGAGTCCAGGGCTTGAAACAGAACAGCTGGGACAGCAGGAGCCACCCAGAGCAGCTGCAGCCCTGTGCTGGCAGGAAAACTGGGATTTGTGCCCAGGGCTGGCCACTAAACCCAGCCAGGGACCGACGAGGGACCAACCAGGAAACAACCAGGGACCAACCGGTGACCAGCCACTAACCAACCACTAACCAACCACTGACCAACTGGTGACCAACCACTGACCAACCAGTAACCAACCAGGAAACAACCAGGAAACAACCAGGGACCAACCAGGAAACAACCAGGGACCAACCAGGAAACAACCAGGAAACAACCAGTGACCAACCGGTGACCAACCACTGACCAACCAGTAACCAGTGACCAACAACTGATCAACCAGTAACCAGCTGGTGACCAACCACTGACCAACCAGGAAACAACCAGGGACCAATCACTGACCAACCAGTGACCAACCAGGAAACAACCAGGGACAAACCAGTGACCAACTGGTGACCAGCCAGTGGCGGGTGTGACAATGGGGGGTAGCAGGAGCACGGCTCCCCGTGGGACAGTGGGGAGGGCAGGAGGCTCCAGGGGCTCCTGTGACCCTGCCAGCTCAGTGATTCTCCCCTCGAGGCTCCAGGGGCTCCTGTGACCCTGCCAGCTCAGTGATTCTCCCCTCAAGGCTCCAGGGGCTCCTGTGACCCTGCCAGCTCAGTGATTCTCTCCTCGAGGCTCCAGGGGCTCCTGTGACCCTGCCAGCTCAGTGATTCTCTCCTCAAGGCTCCAGGCTGTGGCAGGATGTGGTCCCACACCTCCAGCAGCACCCTGGGGCTCAGAAACCCTGCAGAAAACACAGCTGGAGGGTGGCTCAGATTCCACCAGGAGCACTCCAGCCCCTCGGGATGTGGCAGGAGCCACCCGGGGTGTCCCTGGTGTCCTCGCAGGTGGCAGCAGCTCCAGGTGTGGTTCCATCACCCTCAGCGTGCAGGGCCAGGCACCAGGAGGTGGTGCTGCAAGAATGGTGCTCACACAGCCCAAACCAGCCCTGAGCTGGCTGCAAGGTGCTGAATCATCCCCAGGGCTGCAGGAAACCCCAGAGCCCTCCTGAGCTGCTCCCACACCCACAGGGGAACACGAGTGGTTGGGGCACTGCAGAGGAGCTCACTCAAATTTTGGGTTCCCGAAAGCTTTGTAGGATTTTCCTCTCTGAGCCTTTTGAGCCCGTCCACGGACAAGGAGAGCTGCAAATCTGTGGTGGCACAGGGAGGATGCTTGGGAAGATGAGCAGAACTCTGACCCCACACCCAAAAAAGAGAGAAATGTCCAACATGAGCAGCCTGGTCTCATGGAACTTCCCTGCCCGTGGTCTTTAAGTTCCTTCCAGCCCAAACCATTCTGAGCCTAAAATGCCTTTGTTTTCCAAGGGGTCCCTTTTGGGTTTGGTTTTTATTTTCTCTCCTAAAAGTCAGTTTGGAAGATCCCATTCCTTCCCCCAGCAAATGGGTCAGTCTTACACCCACACCTGGAGTTTAAGGGAAGGGGCTCAGACCTGTAAAAATAATCACCCAAAATGCATTAAATCAAAAAGGATCACGGCACAAGGGGTTGGTTGTTTGCCCAGGAGGGGAGAACAACCCACGGAGCCCCTGCAGGTCTCAGCTTTTGCTTTGTGAGCTGTGCAGGAGCCCCCTTAAGCCCCTCAAGGTCAGCACCAGCAATGAACGGGAGTGAAATGAGCCCAGCATTTATCTTGGGAACTCCTCTCCTAGCCCCAGACCAGGAGATAACACTGGTTATAGCTGGGTAACACTGATGCTCGTATTTATGGGGCACTGCAGACAGGGAATTTCAGCAAAACAACTCTGCTGCAGCCAAGGCCCTTGATTTTTTGGAATCAGCATTTCCAGGAACATGAAAAAGTTCAAAATGTGGTGCCACAACCCCACAGGGTCCTCAGAGATCCTGGGGCACTGAGCCCAGGATCCAGCACAGGGCCTGAGCTGCAGAACCCCCCAGGCATTTCTGCATCTGGCTCAGGACTTGTCCTAAAGCTTCAATTTCTCACATGAAAATAGAAAATAGTCCTGATTTAAAGGCTACAAATGGTGGCAGAAGCAGCAGCTCTAGGTGAGGATGTTCCAGTGATCGATTTCTTCTCTGCTAAGAATCTGTGCCCTTTTTTTAAGGTTTTTTTTGTTTGTTTGTTTTTTGGGTTTTTTTTTTTTTTTTTTTTTTGGTCTGGCTTCACTGCCCAGACCTCTAAAATTCAATACCAGATGTTTTTATTGTTGTTGTTGGTTTTGCTCTTTGAGGAGAAATCCCCCAACTCCCAAACCCCAATGGCAGATCCTCTGTGGGCCCTCCTTAAACCCAGCAATTCTTGCTGTAATTCCCCTACAATTGCTGCTGGAGATCTTTTTTGGGCTAAGAGAAACACATCCTGCATTTTAGGCCTTGCACAAACCAAACCACGGGGAATTCCTGGAAACCTGCTCCTTCTCAGTCAGATTTCTCTGTGTCTCACACAAAGCCAGCTGGGTCTGTGGTTTGCACAGCCCAACTGTGACACTCTGGGATGGGTTTGGATGAGCAGCAGCGGTCAGAAACCAGAAACCAGCACAATTTTCCCTGGTCATGGAGGGCTCACAGTGCTGAAGGTCAAATGAAAAAAAAAAAAATCATAATACAAAAAAATATTTCCATTCTTTGCAAAGTATTCGATATTCCTGTAGCTACATCTGGCTGGCTGTCAATGGCAAAATTTGTATTTTTTGTTCTGGAGCAGCAAGATTTTTAAAATTATGTTCTTAGATAGCAGATGATCCAGTGCAGCTCCTGCACCCCGACAACCCCACCCTGGGAAAGGGAGAATGCAAACAGTGGAGGGTCATAGAATCATGGAATATCCTGAGCTGGAAGGGACTGAGGGTGATCAAACCCTGCCCAGAGCCCCCCCAGCCCCAGCCTGGGCCCCCCTGGAGCGCTGTCCAAAGGCTCCTGGAGCTCTGGCAGCCTCGGGGCCGTGCCCATTCCCTGGGGAGCCTGGGCAGTGCCAGCAGCCTCTGGGGGAAGAACCTTGCCCTGCTCTGCAGCCTGAGCCTGCCCTGGCCCAGCTCAGCCGTGCCCTGGCTGCTGTCCCTGGCCCAGAGCAGGGATGGGAGCTGCCCCTCGGGAGGAGCTGCAGATCCCTGAGCTCTCTGCTCAAGGAAAGTCATCATTTGAAACTTGTTTCCCGCTTAATTTCTCTCTCAGCAATGTCTGTCCTGTCCCAGGGCCTTTCTCAGCCAGCACTCTTTATCTCAGGGCTTGCACACAGATGCACAGGACTCTGTGAGCTTCTGCCAGGCTTTGGGAATTCTCTACAAATCCATTTCCCACACAGCTGGACACTCCCAGTGCCCTCCAGACCCTTCCCCATCCCCTTGTCCCACCTTTGGACACTTTCTAAACACCTTTAGATCTTTCTCACGCCCCAAAACTGCCCCCAGCACTGGGGAGAGCCCCCCCAGCCCTGAGCAGAGCAGGACAATCCCCTCCGTGACCAGCCCTGGCTGTGAGATCAGCACACACCAGCCCAGGGCTCGAAGCCCAGCCCCACAGCACCCCCAGCCCCTCTGGGACCCCCCCAGGGCCCGGCTGGGGGCTGGGAAGGTGGGCTGCTGCCTGCACAGCCCTGCTCTGGTGCCCTGGGAAGTTTGGGAAGCTTGGAGGGAGCAGGGCTGGTGGCAGCTCCGTGTGCCTGGCTGAGGCTGAGGAGAGATCACTTGGGACCCTGGGGGCTGAGAATTCCAGGCTTTCTGTTCCAAAAAACCCTGACCCTGAGGCAGGCACTGCGATTGACCAGAGGCTGTGGAACAGGCTCCTAAAATTGGAGTTTGAACAGAAGTGTGTGATCTCACAGGGTGGAAAACTTAGATTTAAGATTTTAGCATATAGTAATATATATGGGGCAATATAGAGGATTTTGGGTGTTCTGTGGGTCCTTCTTCTTCACCTTTTTCCTTCTTCTTCATGGTTTTGGGTGGTTTTTCTAAATGGGTGAAAAGGGTCTGCATTGCCGACCTTGAGTGGTGATTATTGGGTCAGAAATGTAAATAATATCGGTGTCACCTCGTTACTGGGTGATTATCACTTAAATAACCTTGGACAGAGTTAGAGGCTCTCCGTTTTCTACCTTGCTGGTCAGAGCTCAGGCTGTGAGGCTGTACCATGGATAAGAATTAATAAACAGCTGAGTCTGAACACGAAACTGCGACTCCCGTGTCGTTCTCCCGGCTCTAACAGGAGGAAAAGATGAGGAACCAAGCGATCAGTGTTTCGGGAGGCGCTCAGGGCAAGGTCAGGCAGCAGGAGCAGCTCCAGAGCCCCCCCAGCAGCTCAGAGAAGCCTGCGGGTGACACAAACACCTTTTTCTGTCCTGCCGGGCTGCAGCAGGAGGAAGCCCCGCAGCCCGGGCAGGATGAGCGCACAATGAGCCCTTTCTCCCCGCCTGGGTGTTTATTCCCATTTATTCCCGCTGCCAGCACGCACAGCCCCGGCTCTCCCCCCGGGAGAGCTCCTCTCCCCGGAGAATGGGGTGATTGTGTGGGGTCAGCGCTTTGCCAGCGGGGCTTCCCCCGCCCCAGCCCAAGCCAGCAGCGCCGGGGGCACCAATGTCACCACTGATGTCCCCAAGGCCCCGCTGGGCTAAATGGAACTCGTTATTCCGGCACAAAGAGGTGACAAAAAATTGGGGTTTTCCCCAATTCTGCACAGGTTTCAAGCTCTTGCCTGCTCTGTAAGATTGTAGAGTAACGGAGTTACAGAATCACAGAATCATGGAATCATCAGGGAACCATGGAATCACTGAATTATTGAAACAGAATCACAGAACCATGGAATCATCAGGGAACCATGGAATCACTGAATTATTGAAACAGAATCACAGAATCATGGAATCATCAGGGAACCATGGAATCACTGAATTATTGAAACAGAATCACAGAACCATGGAATCATCAGGGAACCATGGAATCACTGAATTATTGGAACATAGAATGACAGAATTATAGAATCCCAGAATTACAGAATCACAGAATCAGGGAATCATCAGGGAATCATGGAATCACTGAATTATTGAATCACTGAATTATTGAATCACTGAATCATAGAACTATTGAATTATTGAATTGTAGAATCATCATGGAATCACTGAATTATTGAATTATTGAATCATAGAATGACAGAATTATAGAATCCCAGAATTACAGAATCACAGAATCATGGAATCATTAGGGAATCATGGAATCACTAAATTATTGAATCACTGAATCATAGAGCGATTGAATTATTGAATTGCAGAATCATGGAATCATCATGGAATCACTGAACTATTGAATAATTGAATCACAGAATTATTGAATTATAGAATCATGGAATCACAGAATTATAAAAGTGTGGGAAATGAATTTGCAGAGAATTCTTAAAGCTTGATGGAAGGTTCACATAATATCATCTGTATGCAAACTTTGAGATGAGAAATCCAACAGAATCACAGAATCATGGAATCACAGAACTAGAGAATTGTAGAATCATGGAATCATTGAATAATTAAATCATAGAAACATGGAATCACTGCATCATTGAATCATTGAATCACTGAATTATTGAATCCCAGAATCCTGGAATGGTTTGGGGTGAAAGAGACCTTAAATCCCATCCCACACCCTCCCCTGGGCAGGGACCCCTTCCCTGATCCCAGGGCGCTCCCAGCCCTGTCCAGCCTGGCCTGGGGCACTGCCAGGGGTGGGGATGGTCCCACTCCCTTCCCACGGGGCAGTGCAGGGAATGAACCCATCCAAAGGCACTGCACTGCAGCTCTGGGCTGATCTCCCCCACACTTGGGGGGGGGTTTATTTCCCTGGGGTGTTTCATTTTCGCTCTGAGTGTCATTTCCTTAATGAAGATGAATGAAGGAAATTCAGTCTTACAGAGCCTGACCTCCTGTAAATAAACCCAACTCCCCTCTGCTCAGCCTCAGCCTCTGGCACCCTTTGGCCTTGATGACAATTCTCACTTTTTTGGCTGTTTTTGCTGCCTTTGAGGTAGCTGTTCCTGAAATGCACAGCAAATCAGCTCAGAATTAGCCCAAACCTGACCCTCTGCTCCTTTCCCTGCTGCCAGCTCAGAGCTAAACAAATTTACTGAGCAGCACCTGTGACCCCAGGCCCCCAAATCCAACACCAGCGAATCCTGGGCAGGCTGACAAAACCAAACCCACCCCATTCCCGTGGTGCAGCTGAACCCCAGGAGCTGGAGCAGCAGAGCCTGCCGGGAGCTCAGCCCTGCCGCTCTGTTTTGCCTGCTTTGATCACGATAAGCCGCTCTCATTTTCCATTCACGGGGTAAACAAGCGGCGATGGTTTCCTGCCACCTCCTGTCCCTGCAGCCTGCTCAGCTCTTCCAGGAGGGGATCTCTGCACACCTGCTGCAGCCTGGGGCACCCCAGGGGGCTCAGAGAGGTCCTGAGGGTGCTGTCAGCCCCTGGAAGGGTGACAGGAGGGGAGGAGGTGGCAGGGTGCAGACCAGCACCCAACACTCTGGCACGCTGAGGGTCCCACCTGGGGTTTGTGAGCACCCCCTCACACGTCATGGTGATGCTTTGTGAGCTTCACCTCACGGTTTCCAGCCCTGAGATGTTTTCCTGTTGTTCTGCAGTGAGCTGGGCACATCTCCCCAGCGCCAGGACCCGTGGCCATCCCGCTGTGCTCAGGGTGGGGCTGTTGGGGGGTCCTGGGGGGTCCTGGGGGTCCCTCCCCGCTCAGGACGCGCTGTTGGTGCGAGCTGGGGCACCCAGGGGTGTCAGTACAGCCCCACTCTGCACTGCCTCCTCCTGAGGTACAGAAACTGCCCCAGGTGGGACCCTCAGCAGGTGCAGAGGAGGGGAGGAGCCTCACTGGCAACCTCAGAGTTTGGCACAACATCCCCTGGGCACTGCCTGCGCACAGCTCTGGCTCAGACTGATTCCCTCTGCCCAGGTGAGGGCACAGGGCAGGTCCCCTCTGCCCAGGTGAGGGCACAGCACAGGTTCTCTTTGCCCAGGTGAGGGCACAGGGCAGGCTCCCTCTGCCCAGGTGAGGGCACAGGGCAGGCTCCCTCTGCCCAGGTGAGGGCACAGCACAGGCTCCCTCTGCCCAGGTGAGGGCACAGCACAGGTTCTCTTTGCCCAGGTGTGGGCACAGCACAGGTTCTCTTTGCCCAGGTGTGGGCACAGCACAGGCTCTCTTTGCCCAGGTGAGGGCACAGGGCAGGCTCTCTTCGCCCAGGTGAGGGCACAGCACAGGCTCCCTCTGCCCAGGTGAGGGCATAGGGCAGGTTCTCTTTGCCCAGGTGAGGGCACAGCACAGGTCCCCTTTGCCCAGGTGAGGGCACAGCACAGGTCCCCTTTGCCCAGGTGAGGGCACAGCACATCCTGGACTGTTCTGAAGAGGAAGGAGCCGGGCACCTGTTTGGTCAGCACTGGAGCCACCACTGGCAGCACAAGAGAACTTTTGTGGGGGCAGTAAAGGTGCCCTGGGGGCAGAAAAGGTGACCCGACACCTTCCAGGATCCCACACTGTCCATGTGAGCACCCTACAGGTGAGCCTGTCAGGTGATGGTGACAAACCCACTGGGTCACCTCGTGCTTACCAGACCTGCTGCCAGTTCCAGACTTGGCATATTCACGGAGCAGTGTCACCCCAGGATCCCAAATCCAACACCAGCAAATCCTAAACAGGCCCACAAAAATAGAAATGCATCATTCCCATCCTGGGGCTGAAACACGGGATCCTGGAGAAGCATTTCATGACAGTCCAAACGAGGCCAAGCCTACAAATCCCTCCAAATCTCTGGGAAGAGCAATGGCAGCGCTGCCCTCAGCCTGGGGATTGTTTGTTCCCGCTGGAGATCACAGCTCGGGAGCTTTTGGCCTTTTGGTCCTGTCACTCCCACGAGCACACAAACCCCACCCTCACTGGGATTTGGGCAGCTCAGGGAACCTGAGCCATCCCTGCTTCCTTCAGCTCTCCTAGTTCCTTCTCCTTATTTCAGATCCAGCCCTAAATCAGCTCCAAGTGGGTGCCAACCCCTGCAGAGGGAACACCCAGGGCTGGACAAGAGGCCAGAGTTTATTTTGGGAGCTGCCGGGCTCTGGTGACCGTGGTAGCTGAGCAATGAAGATTTGTTCTCCTTAACAGCAAAAAGAACAAATCTGGGAGCTGGGAGCTACAGCGAGGAAGCTGCTCCCTCCCAGGGGGTGGAATCAGAGAATCTTTTAGGTTGGAAAAGAGCTCCAGGGCCACTGAGTCCAGCCCGTGCCCAATGCCCACCGTGTCACCCTGGCCAGTGTCCAGGAATTCCTGCGGCACCTCCAGGGATGGGCACTCCAACCCTCCCTGGGCAGTGCCAAGGCCTGAGCCCCCTTTCCATGGGGAAATTCCTGCTGTGCCCACCCTGAGCCTGCCCTGGCCCAGCCTGAGGCCGTTCCCTCT
>VZUI01059054.1:0-14716 GCA_013401135.1 Cettia cetti
TTATTTTATTTTATTTTATTTTATTTTATTTTATTTTATTTTATTTTCATCTCTTTTCATTTGTATTTGTTTCAAAATATACTTGATTTAAAGCTGACAGTTTCTTCTGCTGGGATGGTTTCTGGGTGGGGGGTGTCACCATTAAGGTAGAATGGGCAGGCCAGATTTAATGAAAATAAATAGCATTTGCTCACATGTAACAATCTCTTATAGATAACCCTACCTAAGTGTGCCTTGGTGTTTCTGGGATACAATAAGCCAGCCAAAGTCTCCCCATTATTTTTTTACAAGCAAGAGATGACACTTCTGAGAATGTTTTCTCAATTTTTTTTTAAAAGGAAGCACTTGAATGGGGATTCTATTTCTGCAGTACAAAGGCCACAAAATTTGGGCTGCATAGGTGCAAACAGCAGACTGTCAACCTTATGCTGTTTGTCTTTGGGATAGCATACCTTATAATGTCAATATGTGCTCTATTAATCAGATGAGTGCTGTGTCCTTTTGCATGAAATATCTAAAGAGTATGCATCTCCCTTTGTGTTTTAAGAGCAGTTTTAGCCTGATGTTTTAACACACAGGCGTATTGCAGAATTGGTGTCACACAGCATGTCTTCACTTGTATTTACTATGTTGCAACACAGAACTATTTTGTTTTCACATTGTAATGTACATTTGTGAGATGCTTTTCTGAAGTAAAAGTACACAATCAATGCTTTAAAAAATATTGCTCGAGGAAATAATTTTATTAATCCTACACACAATATCCTTCCTGTCATATAGTGGAATTTAGATGGCAGAATCAATAACGTAATATTCACATGGGAATTGCTAATACACAAATTAGTGCATGGTGCTTCTGCACTTGGTAGAAAAGATGGCCTGTGTTCCCTCAGCCTTTTATTGCTGTGCAATCAAAGAGAATTATGAACATAAAAAATACAGTAAAATATAATGGAATATATCATGAATTGCAATGTTTACTAACAAGAGAGGAAGCTGGTCTTTTCAAGTCGTGGCTGAACACAGCAGCAAGCAATATTTACGACAGTAATAAAAGGCAAACTATCAGTGTTTTCCTTTAAAGCTTGTCATGGAGGTAAACTAAAATGTAATGCAATCTGGTAACATTCATGCATGCTCTTTATCGTGTAGAGTGTGAATACTGGAATACTAATGGTTCATCATATTTATTCCACATAGCAATATCCTTTTGTGTTATTGAAAATATAAAGGAATATAAATTAAATATAATGAAATAATTTAATTTCTAATGGTTACAGAATGATCTAAATATAATGAACAAGACCCTGTGACTGCCTGCTCTAGTAATTGCTCAGTTGTATGCTTATTTTCATAATCAATGCATTACTCAGACTATCTTTAGTGGAATTTATTACCTCATTTTCAGTTTCATGGTACTTAAATATGCAGTAGACAGTCCCACAGAAAATTGTGATCTGTAGAGCAAAGAATCATGGTGTCAGAGGTCAGAGTTCTTTGTTTTCATTCCTTTGAAATCTCTCTTTAATATTCTAAAAGGGGCAAAAAGCATGTAATTTGCATTTAAAGTACAGCTTTCCTGCATTACATCCCCTTGAATGTATCTTTTGGGTAGTGGACATTTATCATAGAATTCCTCTTGACTCTGGAAGCAGTGCAGAAGGTAGCTGAAGAACCTTTGTAACTCTGCAGTACAAGGCAATAAATCTGAAGCTGCCACAGGATTACTATGGTAACCATGCAGCCTGTCGCTCTTCCAGCCGTACTGAAAGGTAGGTTCAATTTTCAGCTCGTCAACTCCTCTCCATGATTTACTTGTTGACACTGCACGTTTGATGTAGTAGTGTTAATGCCCTCTTGCAGCACAAGGGACTAATACTGACACTGTTTTATATGGCAATGCACAGGAGCAACCCCAGGAAATAATTTAAAATTGTATAATTGTATTCCTGTCAGCAAATGCATAAAGTGGCATAAATTGCCAGATTTCCAATCTTGTTTTAAGCTGCTTCAACTTTGTGTGGAAGAAGGAACTGTCTTCACATGGCAGCGTGCAGAATGAGCTAGAAATGAGGTTAAAATTGCCTACTTACTTAAGCATTTATAGGCGGGGATATGTGCATCCTGGGGTGTGTATCCCTTTTTCAGTTCCTTACTATGGGGATGGAGAGGGTTTTGGCAGGCAGTGGGGTGATTTGTCTTTCTTGTCTTGTAGTACTCTCCACGGAAATGATCTGTGGTTTTGAATAAGTATAGCAAATGCTGTTATGCCTCAAAACAGATTACTTGAAATGTTGTGTTTTGCATTTACACACCCACTTACTTTCTCCCTAGAGCAGACTGAGGCTGTGTCAGGTGAGCCAAAGAACCCAAGGACTGCTGACTGACATCTTGATATTTTTGTTTTTGAAGCTGCCCCTGAGCTTTCTGGGGTCAATCCAAATAAGAATGATGTTCAACTAAGCTTAAGGTGTCTTTGTTGCTGAAGAAAGGAGAGAAACCCATACTTCAGTTTTTAACACTGAAATATATTCAGAAACACTGTGAACCAGGCTTGTGAAGCCTGGTGTCCTAAGAGTATTTGTGGGTGTGGATGTGCATGTGTCATATGGAGTGTAGTTTGATCCTTTCACATCTAGTTAGAGGTGAAATCTGGTTTTCTGAATGGAAATAAAGGCAATTCAGTATCTGTTATCATATCTTTGATATCAGTGGATTCTTCCTTGTGTGTTGAAGCCAGACTCAAAATTTAGCTTTTCTCTCAGTGGGGTACTGATCAGATTTAATGTCTCTGCTCTAATTCCTGTCTTCAAAAACACTGTAGAAACTTAGTAGATTTTTGATTTCCTCTCTGTCAGTTTTGGTGGAAACTCACTGGTTGTTACTAAAGGTAGCAGAAACAGGAGGGAGTTTGTACCCCCTCACATATGCCACTCTATAATCATCTTTGGAAAAAACAAGCAGAGAAAAAACTCTGCATATAGCAATTCATATGCTCTTAGTCCAGTGTCCTTTGAAGCAGAGCTTCCTAACTAGAAAAGGTGTGGCTCAGTCTGAAATAACTTTCTCAAGCCAAACTTTTCAATGCCTAATATTATCATTCACCCCATCTTTGATAGTAAGGAGGATTTAAAGATTTTCAGCTTGAAGGACCTTTAGATATCCATTTCTTCCTTTCCCTAAAATATTCCCTAAGATTCCTCTCAAAACAATGTATTCGTATTAAAGAAATAAATCAACCAGAGCACTGCTGATAGTAATGGTGATTTACAGCAATGTATCTGCATAAAATTTTACCCTTCTGCTGCTGTGAAATATTCTACTTGCTGAAAAATATTTGTTTGCTCTCCTTGGGACATAACTGCTATTTATCTGCTGGTAATATTCAGTTTGGTTAATGGGAATACCACATGAAGATAACATGGAAAACCACCAAATTGGAAATGTGTTGTCCTGTCCTCCTTTTCACAGCTGAATCTGGATTGTATTCTAAATGTTAAGAGCAGAGGGAGGAGTGGCCCCTCATCAGACAGGCAGTGGCTCAGCCCATATACTCAGGTTTCTGTTCACTGAGAGCTGCAGTAAGTGATCTCTAACTAGCTACTTTTTTTGGGTTTTATTTCCACTGGTGGGGATTAGTTTGTATTATTGGGAAGGGCGATTTTGACCTTGGCTGGCTGCCATATGCCCATCCAGCTGCTGTCTCACTCTTCCTTGTCAGCACAATGTGGGGAAGAAAATAAACTCATGTATTGAGATAAGGAGAGGGAGGTAACTCACGGATTACCATCATGGGCAAAACAGGCTTAATTTGGGGGAGATTAATTTAATTTCCCCCTAGTTAAAAATGGAGTAGGACAGTGAGAAAGAAAGACAGGACTATAATCCACTTTCCCCACATCCTTCTTCTCAGTCTCAGTTCTCTTAGGTGTTCTACCTCTTCCACCCCCCATCTGGTGCAGGGGAATGGGCAATGGAAGTTGTGGTCACTTCATAGTATTTAATCTCTACTGCTCCTTCCTCCTCCCACCCTTCCCCTGCTCCAGTGTGGGGTTCCTACCACAGGATACAGTCTCTCATGAACTGCTCCAGAGTGGGTCCTTCCCATGGGCAGCAGTTCTTCACGAACTGCCCCAGCTTTGGTAATACCAGTCAAAGCTTATAGTGATCAGCACAGAAATGAAGACCAGTATGTTTCCCTACAGGGCAATGACTAAGATAAAAGAGAAGAGAAGCACAAGAAGGTGTCAACTTCTGATTTTATGTTGGCACCATATCCGTGTTATACCTGGTGAAATTATGAAGAAATGTGTTTCTTCAAGGATGGCCTTCAAAAATACCATGTCTTCCTTACCTTAATTAGACAGATCACTCCATCCCATGTGATGATTTAATCTCATGCTTGAGGGTCATATTGTAATTTAGGACCATGGGCTTTATGAGGAAACACTGGAAAAATATGAACACTGCACTTTATAAGGGACAGCAAGAAGGAAAATCTGATAAAGGAATAATGTGTTTTTGTTTAAACATTTGACAGTGATAGATGTTGGCTAGTGTTGCTTTCCAGACCACAGTTGCTTAAAGGCAGCAAAGCTGGCTTTTTCTGGCAGGCCATAGCTAGAGCTTTGTTTGAGACATTGCTTCTTGCCTATAGTATTAAGTAGAAGCTTAGTAAGCATCCATATTTTTACAATCCTAAAGCTCTATCTGGTCTGAGATTTAGTAGATATACCTATCACTCTGGAGATGGATTCAGTTCTTGATGAAAAGATGCTCATAACTTTCTTTGCATATTTTATGTATATCTCAAATTAGGAACATTGTTCCTAATAAAAACTTTGGTACCATTTTATAATTAGAGCTATGTTCAAATAATCTTTCCTAGAAAGGTGTTATGACTTTGAAAATAGTGCTGATTTCCTAGCATGAACATGGTAGATAACTTAGCAAAAAATCTTCTATTTTCTAGAATTGTACATCTCCAAAATGTATCATTTGCCATAGCATTCAGTTCTGAAATCTGAACAGTTGTTTAAAGAGAAAATGGTCTCTTCACTCTTATTGCTGCAAAAACAATCTTAAAAATGTGAAGGGAAGTGTGCCTTCCTTCATGGTCTTGACAAGGTGAAATACAAGTACCTAATCTGAGAGGTTATCAACTCTGAAACTTAGTGCTTGGATAATTTTAAGGCTTGCTCAACTACTTCACAAAGGAGAGTGCTGTCCTTTTTAGTGGACACTGCTTCTTTGCTGGCCTGTACTATCATCATCAATAGCTATATTGATTCAGTCATTTATTTTATTTACTTCATTTATATTTATTTACTTCATTACAAAGTACAACCACTGAAGAGGTTATATAACCCAGAAATCTCAGTGCATTAAATTGGAAGTTGGAAGAAGGAATCCTCTTTATCACAGGAGTTGTCTTTGTTTTCTTGGTATTTCTGGCATATTTTACACACTTTCACTTGAGTAGCTTTTGGATTTTCTTCTTCCCATCCATCTCTATGTGTTGCTGCAAGGAATTTTTTGTTTGTTTGTTTTGACCGTGTTATTGGCTCTACACCATCAGATTCCTGCAATACTGCACTAATAGGAAACCAGTGACTATATAAGAAAGTCTGGGTGAAGGAGAGATGGCATCTTTATTTTCCATGTTTTTGCAGTTACAGAGATGCATTCACTAGTGCTATTTATCTGTGTGCCACTAAGCAGTCAACAATATCTCAGTGTGGCTTAAAAAACGTGGCTTAAAAATTCTGTAATGAAACTAAAAGCACTGAAACGTGAGAGTTTCTTTTGTTTAAACAGTTCCTTTTGGGTTCAAAGACTACTATCTCCCAATGATGGAGCTGAGAGAAGTAATTGTTTGCAATGCAGATCTTTGACAGTTCTTCTTCCAAAGCATAAAGGTTGGAAGGGGTGGAAAATGGAGGTAGGTAGATATTTGAGTCTTAAATCATGTGGTACATCAATAGATAGCTGAAGCGTTAGAGAAGGGGGTTTAGGGGGATGAAAAATGGAACAGGAGCTTTACAGTACGTGCAAACATGAGCTGGCTCTTTTCAGGTTGGGAATGGGACTTGGAGCTCTGAGGTAAAGGATGCTTCTAGCAGACAATGTTGCTCATGCCCAGACACTTCACAGAGTGGGCAGGTGGCAGGTGGCATGTAAGTATCCATGCTGGTCTTGGTTCCCTGGGAAGGACTGGCAAGGCCAGAGGAGCCCTACTTTGAGGACATGCTTAGGAAAACTCCATAGTGGATAACCCATGCCTGAAGCACAGGAATTGTCCATATAATGGAGAAGTGCATGGGGAGAAGTGCAAAGGGTGTCTGGGAAGGGATAAACTCCAGCATGAACACACAGTCACCTGTAGATTTCAAAAAAATCCAATAGCTACTTCTTCTAAGAAAACAGAATTAATCCCCCTCTATTATAGGCAGAAGAGTATCATGTTGTTTATGCTAATTTGAAGTTCTCTTTATAACTTACTTCATTTGCAAATCATGCCATTCAATTTCCTTGACATGCAAACCAAAGTTCCTGAATGAAGTATGTTTCTTTAAGAAAAGGTGGACAGCAGAATAAGCCAAGTATGAGAAGGTCATTGTTCCAAGGCTCTTTCCCTTTGGAGAACACACAGGAATGAGATTTAGAAAAGGAGGAGGCAGTGCTTGCACTAGAGAAATGTATGGTGGTGTCTGACTACCAAAGCATGAAGAATAAAGAGACCCATGTTATCAATTGACCGTGTCCAAGATCAGGCCTAGAAAATACGATATAGCTTCTATGTAAACGATGCATAATTTTTGCCAGTCTGTGTCCAAATGATACATTATCACAATGTGCATTAGAATGGCTTGCCAGAGGCAAATGCTTGTGTGATAACTCCCCTAAGGGAATAAAGAAAAGAGCCAAACTTCCATGGTGTCAGCTGCAACGTTTCATTTGTTTGGCAGCCATTTTCCATTTGGGAAGCATGCTCTGCAAGCATCAGAAACACACCCTTTACACCCAAGAAGAAGGGACAGAGAAATGGAACATATTAGGCTATATATTTTTGTTTGATTCTAATGGGGTTTTAAAAAGTATTTTGCTCTTGGGGATCTTTATCACTCATGTATATAAATTTTCACTAATTTAATACATTGCTAGTCATGAGAGGTACACAGTACTGCAGTCTAAATTTGTATCGAAATTGCTTTTTCTGTAATATTTTAATGATTTATTACAGTCATCTATACATTTTTCCATATGGATCTCTTTTAGTGGTAGGAATAATAAATAAAGTGCTTGATTTGTACCTGAATCAAAGATGGATTCTGCTGATAAGGAAAATCCAAAATAGCTTAATTATAGCTTATTATTGGCTGGTGGGTATATCTCACACTACGCATAGTACAGAGTATCTTGTGGCTGCTGCAGGTGTTTCCATTCAGGGAGGTGCAGCTGGTGAAAATACCTTGTCTTTGAAGACAAGGCAGATTCCTCAGTTCCAGTGAGCTAGATTTGCTAAGCTTGTTGATTCGAGTGCAGTATTGCACTGGAACATTCTCCTAAAGTGAAATCAATTTTTTAGACACAGTCTGAAAAATTTTCTGCGTGGAAAGTATGTATTTGTTCTGCATTTAGGCTCCAATTGCAGAAGCTCCATATTGGTCTCAAGTCTATGCTTTCTAACAGCTGTTAGACTGCAGACCTCTCAGTCATAGTCACAGTAGGAAAATGGCACTTTCTTTGAGACAAATCTCAGTTATTAAGTAGTTGCAAAGACTGACGTATTTGCCCCTCTAGCCCCTATGAACATCTCAGTGTGAGGCTTGGCTTTGTGCATAACATGGTTTGAGTAGAGGCTGTGCTCAGTCCCACGCTTCCTCCATCTCATCTGTTTCCCTGGCTAACGCTGTACTGGGTTGAGCAATCTGTGAGTGCAGAGTGAGTCAGTTCAGCCAACTGATTGGATCAAAAACCTTTTGGCAGATTAATCATCTTCTGCCAGGCAGGTCACTGTGCCAGCCGTTGCTGCGGTCGCATGGTTGCTATTTCTGATGCTAGGGCAGAGCCTGGTGGGAGAGTGCTTCTCTCCATGGCAGCCCGTGGTTTCACCAGCCTGGGAGTAACTTTGTGCTGAATTTCAGGATTGGGTGCCTGGAATCTGAGACCTGGTGAGTGGATTTAGTGCAGTCATTTGTTATGCAATTCATGCTGGATTGGTTTTCAGTCTCCAGAGGCACTGAACTGTAACTGCCAACAAGCTCTGAAATTGCATTTTTCTTTATGAAGGGGTTTTTGTCTTTACATATTATGTGTGATTACAAGCTACAATGAATACTGTGTTATTTTTTCCTCTGTTCATTGCTACCTGTATTTGTCAAGGTACTGATGTGAAGTTAACTAGTCTGTAGTGTCCTGGATTCTCTACTCATTTTTCTAAAGTTCATTCTCAGAAAGCGTTTTCTTTTGCCCATGGACATCTCTTCTGTTTATTTTTGTTTTGGTTGTTGCCCATAAGCAAGTGAAGGAGAATTAATGTAAGCAGGTGGCCTTTTGTGTTGCATGAGAGAAGAGGAAAGTGCTCTTTCAGTACAGACCTGCATAAGCTCTCCTGCAGCTTTTTCCAGAGCAGCAATTACAGGCAACCATCACAGGCAAGCACTTTACAGAACATAGAGATAAAGCAGGTGTTCACTCAAGGCCACTCCTGAACCCAGAGACGAACTTTCCTTCTGATCTCTGGGAAGTCCTGAGATGACTGTTCAGGGTGATTGGTAGACTCTGTAGATCCAGGTCTTACCCTGCGGGATGGATGATGGTCCAAAGTTTCAGGTGCATGACTCCAGTATTTGGTCCCACTTTAGTACCTCCTTCTTAGGGTTTTGGTGGAGAGAGATCTTTTATCCTCTAAGGAGAGTGAAGGAACTTGCTTTGCCTTATGGCATTTATCTCCTCTGGAAATTTATTACTTTCTTTCTCTCTTACCAATTTTGTTTTCTCTTCCATTAATGCTTTTATCACGTACTGTAACAATTTTTGCCTTCCACTTTTCTTATTTGTGTTGGTATTCATTCCTTTAATTTGAGGTTAAGATGTTTCACTTTACTTTCAGAGCCTTCCTAGTGGTGTATGGACTAATGCCTTTACAATGCCAGTTTTAAGACACTTTTGCAAAGCTTTTGTGGTACCACTTGAATGTTTCCTCCAGCCCTTATCTGGTGACAGTCCTCTAAGTATCTGCAAATGTGTTTTGGGGGTGTATGGTGTGTATGTTTGTTTTCCCTCAGATTCCTCCTCTGTTGTAATGTTTTAAAACCAATGGCATGCTGGTGTGTTGCCTTGGCATATCCTGTCTCTGTTTTTTCAATCTCTCTTTCTTTCCCCTCCTTTCTCATCTCTTCCCACGTTGGCTCTCTAAGACAGGAAAATTATTTTTCATTTCTTTTGAAGACAGGCCCAGTGGGAGTTTGGTCTATGATAAGGATCACTTAGTTGCTTAGGTGTGTATTACTAACTGATATCCCTAGTCCATGGAAACCTTTTCTGCAGTATCTGTTCCTCAGCCTTACTACTTTTATTTTCCTTCCAGCATTTTTTTTACCCCAATCTAATAATTGCCACTGTTGTCATTTATATAAATTTTGGAAAACAGTCACAACTCAAAGTAGTCTAATTATTTCACCCAAAGTGAAAAAAAAAAAAAAAGAAGTATCTTGTGTGTTCTTTGTTATAATCTTAAAAATGGTAACCCAATTACAGTTGTTGTGATTGGAAGCTCTCTCATATGGCAAATGATGTTTATAACATGTACAGAAAACATGTTATAGAAGCAGAATTAGGATTTTGAAGCTGACAGACTGTGCTTGAATTAACCAGCTGAATAAATGATCTCTCTCATTTGTGGGATGGCAAGTTATCTCACCCTCACAGATTTCTCTTTTCTCTCAATTTTATGATCTTCTTCTGCTCAGTAACAAGATCACAATATTCCTTCTCTTCTGTCAGCGTTGTCACAGTTCTATACTATAGATATATATTTCTAAGGTCACAATTGCACTTGTTCAGTGAACAAGATCAACTCAAAAATTCTTCACTAAAATAAGAAGCCATTAGAAATCAACATGTATGTAACGGAGAGTAGAAGTCAATTCTTCAATTAGGAACAAGTTATTTCTAATAAAAAGTAGTAATAAACCACAATCTTTTCCTTTTTTTAAAAAATCTTTTTTTTTTTTTTTTTGTATAAGGGACCATGTTTCACTGTGATCATTGTACTTGCCTTATACATGTATGAAATCAAAATTTTTATTCAGCGAGTGCTGCTTAAGGCTCTGAACCCTGGAAAATCCCATATTTAACCTGAAGCATTTTTGTAAGAAAATCTCAGTAATAAAGCTTAACTGCCTCCTATCTCAGTATAAAAATGTAACTTTACATCTATGTGAAATACACTGTTGCATTTGCAACCAAATCTTGGACAGTATCAGATGATGCCAAAATGCTGATCAAGTTACAAAGACAGAGGATAATTACAAAATTAGCCAAGATCTGTCAGATACTCTAGGTGATGTTGCTTATTTTATGAAGATGGTATTTGCTGAAGATTTTTATATTCATATATATTAGTTCTTTTTTTACCCTTTCAAGCCCTTAGGACAGTTTATAATCCTTTGGGTTGTCCTTTGCTTTGGTTTTTCCAAGGTTTTCCTCTTGTCACATCTCACTTGAATCAGGTACATAAAATAAACTTTGGATGCATGCAATGCAGATTCCATTCTTTTGTTCAAGACAGTCTTTCTTGCTTTATACAATAAAAGTGAAACATGCTCTGCTTGACCTCCAAAGACCTTTCTGTCATGTTGCACACCCTGATGTTGCGTACTCTATATTTCATAGTACCTGTTTCACTGCCCAGTATAATTTCATTCTCTTTACTGATTTCCATGCACTTGTTTCTTCTTACCTGTCTGGTTGTTATAAAACTTTTCCTCTAGGAAATAGCAGCTGCTCAAGTTCAGTAATTAACTGATGCACACCAGATCAAAGGGCTGAAGGTGTGTCTTTAATCTGTAAGTTCATTTTATTGCAGCGTATGAAAGACTCCTGAAACTTCCTGAATCAAAACACTGAGATTGTTACCTCATGCTATTTTTGTAATATGTTCAGGCATCTAGTTGTAAAGAATCCAGATACTGACACAAATAATGCAAATACTTGAGCATGAATGGGAAGATCACTCCCTCATAGTGCAGGATAGGGACAGTGCTGGATGCAAAATAGATTTGCTTTGTGATTTCTTCGCCAATGGGAGATCTATTTCCTAGAGCCACTGACATTCTAACCAAGGCATTGACTCCTTAACTGAGGCCACTTCTCTCATTCCTGCCCTGGACATCATAATAACAGATTCTAGGCTGAAAAAGATGGTTACAGGTTACAGGATAACAGAATTTCAAAATTGTATGAACATGAGTGGCTTGAGCTCTGCGAGAAGCACGTGCATTGAAATGCAGAGAAGGTTTTTAGGACAGTCCTCCAGGAGCAGCACCTGACCAGTGGCATTCTCCATCATCAGTCAATATAGCTCTAATTGTGGTTTAGGCTAATAGAGGCTTCAGTCATGAACAAGACAATTGTAATACTATCATACATATTTTTTCTAAGATATTCCCTGCAGAGCAGAGCTCTTCCCACCATTTCTTTCCCTTTTAATCCAGCTTATGCATGTTTTCAGGCTATGAAATTCATCCTTGACTAATAATACTGATAGAGAAAAGACTATGTTTAATACAGTTCTCTGGTTGAAACATTAGACACTGTTTTTCTGCTTCCAGGAAGAAATAAAACAGTGTTGAAATCATTTGTGACAAAGCAGGAAATGGCTTGGGCATGCTTTCTTACTCTTGTCCTCAAACATGATTATGTTATTCTCCTTATTGTATATTGCCTTATCAGCATGAGGATTAGACTTAGCAATGAATAAATTATGAGGAAAAGTATACTGCTGTCCAAGAATAACCATTCTTATTGGATACTGCTTTTGGGAGGATGCTCAAACAGTATAAGGGTAGTTTCTGACTTTCATAGCACATATTTGTAAGACAAGAGTACTGTTTTACTGCCCCTCTGACTTTTCATGTTCTCCACTGTTACTGCTGTGTTCTTCTTTGTGTAAATCCATTGGAAAAGTTATAGCTCCATGTGAAGCATATGAAATATTTCTGCTCATGTATGTTCCAGAGGTACTGGCATCCCAAACTTAGCATAATGTGTAAGTTTAACCTGTGTGCGAGGATGTTGACAGTAAAGGTTTGTTGCTGTCACTTTCCCTGGGAGCAGCTGGGCTCAGCCACACTTGATTAGACACAGGGACCCAACAGCTTTGTGGGCTGAACCAGGGTAACTCCCCACCACTCATTGCTATCAGTTGCATCGGCTGTAGGAATTACTGTTTGGTCCTTAGAAGACTAGGAGAGCAACATTTCCAAACCAAACTGTTCTATGATTCGGTAAGGTACCTGCTTCCACTCCCATGGAGCTTTTAAGCAACAAGACAGCCCAGGCTGGGGGGCTTCATGGCTGTAAGAAGTTCCATTGAGGGTTGGCCTCTTCTCTCAAGCTGCCAGAGAAAGGACAAAGGAAAACGGCTTCATGTGGCACCAAGGGAAGTTCAGGGTGGATATTGGGAAAGATTTCTTCACTGAAAGGAGGTTAACCATTGAAGCAGGCTCCCCAAGGAAGTAGTAGAGTTACTTGGGAGCATTCATAAAATGAGCAGACAGGGCACTTTGTGATATGGTTTAGCAGGCATAGTGATACTCAGTTTGAGATTGGACCGAATAGTCTTTTCCAGCCTTAATGATTCTGTTCTGTAACACTGGAGGGTTGAATGCTTTCAGATAGCTTCACCCTGAAGCTTCATGCAAGAAAGTGAAGCTTTACCAGCTGATTGAAGCCCCACCTTTAAGGGATATCCAAAGCTGTGCAGTCAACTCAGTCACCCAGCACCGTGTACTGTGGCTCAGAAGACTGTGTGTGGGCAACAAAATGTCCTGGCTTAAACCCAGGTGAAAGCCCACATTCGTTTCCACAATGAGAACTGTCAGAATAAACATTTGGCAAGGGGAAGCTGCCCCACTGAGGACAATGGCAAGGAAAGAATTGCACATGTGGTTGGTACTTTGCAATCACTGAGTGGCAGCAGGCACCCTGTGAAGTTCACAGCTGCTACCTCTAAATCCTGCTTGTGCTTCCTTGTCTTACTCTGGGACTCTGCTTCCTACAGGTAGTGCTGACCCCTCAAGGGATGCAGGGGCACACAGAGGGAGAAAGGACCCATCCCTGGTACAAGAGAGAAGCATCATACTACAGCTTGGATCACAGCTAGTGTTTTCCAAGAGGGAGTTGGACCCATGACCCCATCTATCCAGACTTGCAAGAGAGCAATCAACCCCCAGTGATTTTAATCATGAAGGAAAGAGACCATTTAACATTCTTCCTCTGTGCCCTGGAGTCCATGTAGAGAGGCCAGAAATATGTAGCCTTCAACACTTTCCAATGCAAATGAGATTTATTTGTTACTGCCAAAATGTGTACTTTCTGGTTTTTTTACACTTGGAGTATTGTGGTTTTAGACAAACTGTCATCACTTCCAAATAAAATAACCTATTCCTTGATATTACTCTCAAACTTCAAAGATAGACCGAAGGACTAGAAGTGTCAATATGTTATTAATTTTACAGCGGCAAGTTCCTGGCACCAGTCATTCAGATGAAGAGCTGTGATATAGTAGAGCAGTTTAAAATTACAGCAAGTTCAAGGTAGATATCATTCACAGTATCTTCAGGCAAAATACTGAGATGAAATTGGTGAACTTTGGTTGATTGTTTGTTAATCACACCAATGGCTTGAGCTGATGAAATAACCTGCCCTTGCAAGGTAGCGTGCAGCCATTCGTTTCTATCTTATCATTCATGCTGTTTGTGCAAGAAATAGGCTTTAAAAATGAATTAAATTGATGCAAGTAGTTGGTAGTGCAAATGCAACTCGTGAATTCCATCAATACCCATTTCACAGGGGCAGGGGAGACAAAAAGCACTTTCATTTCCCTCCTCCAATCATATTTGATGAAGATGAACTAGATTAATGTGACTATAGACAGGAAAATAGCTCTGAGGGAAGAGTATCACCTTGCCTTGCATATCAAGCCCCCAGAGTGCTGAGCTGTATTTGC
The DNA here is from genome assembly GCA_013401135.1 of Cettia cetti. Lineage (NCBI taxonomy): Eukaryota > Metazoa > Chordata > Aves > Passeriformes > Sylviidae > Cettia > Cettia cetti. Next base: position 14,237 of record VZUI01059054.1, read on the forward strand.
TCATGTCCGTGGAGGAAAGGAAGATTGCCCCACAGTGCCAGTACAGCAGTGAAGTAGCAGGCATCAAAGACTGGTTCTGTGAGTCCCTCAATGTTATACCAAAGTCTTTTTAGATATAAGGGTACCTCGGCACCTCTTTTCACAGAAATTTAATGTGAAACATCCACGTTTCACTGCCTCACTGAAGCCATATGATTTTTCTGATTTTTCTATGTAGTTACCTTCCACACTTCACTTCTGCTATAATAAGCTTCCAGTTCATTAGGGTGGTCAGAATGCTCTTTCTCAAATCACTGAGCCTCTTCAGTGTGTTGCTGCTGCCTGGAGTGAGCTGTGCTCCTGTCCTGTCCTGTCCTGTCCTGTCCTGTCCTGTCCTGTCCTGTCCTGTCCTGTCCTGTCCTATCCCATCCCATCCCATCCCATCCCATCCCATCCCATCCCATCCCATCCCATCCCATCCCATCCCATCCCATCCCATCC
>VZUI01059055.1:0-13550 GCA_013401135.1 Cettia cetti
CCCCCTGAGCCTCCTTTGCTCCAGGCTGAGCCCCTTCCCAGCTCCCTCAGCCCCTCCTGGGGCTCCAGCCCCTTCCCCAGCTCTGCTCCCTTTCCCTGGATTCACTCCAGCCCCTCCATGTCTCAGTGAGGGGACCAGAACAGGACACAGCCCTCAGGACACCTCCCCAGTGCCCAGCATAGAGGGACAATCCCTGCCCTGCTCCAGCTGCCACCACACTGGTTTTGATACAAAAAATACACTATTTTTGATACAAAACCCTCTCCTCCAGTCACATTCTTGTGCCTGGAATGAAAGAGAGCTTTGTGTGCTGAGCTGAAGTGGTTGACTTAATGTGTTACTGTGGCAATTAACTGTGGAGTCATAAGGCCTGGAATAAAGCTTTCATTCCCAGCCATGGGACAACAGAACCCTTTTGATGGATGCTGCCATCCCACAGAAGCTGATAGTGTAGGAAAGCTTTCCACTCCCCTCTGCCCCCTAAACCATGGGGATCTTGGTGGAATTTTCTCCAGCTGTGGGGTTTTCCACCCCTCACTTTGGATCTTGGCTCTGTTTGAGCTTCACTCTTCTAAGCTGAGAACTGACCTGAGTAAACAAACAAAAAAAAAAATTGGCTTAAACCTTCTCATTTTGGTAGCTTGATTCTACACGAGTGTAACAGGGTGTTGATAATGAAGGGTTTTAACACTGGTAAAACTTCCAGAGGGAGCCAGACTGGGAGAGCTGGAGGTGAAAGAGGAAAAGGCTCCAGGGAGATTTTAAGAGCCCCTGCCAGAGCATAGAGGGGCTCCAGGAGAGCTGGAGAGGGACTGGGGACAAGGGATGGAGGGACAGGACACAGGGAATGGCTCCCACTGCCAGAGGGCAGGGATGGATGGGAGATTGGGCAGGAATTCCTGGCTGGGAGGGTGAGGAGGGGCTGGAATGGAATTCCCAGAGGAGCTGTGGCTGCCCCAGGATCCCTGGAAGTGTCCAAGGCCAGGCTGGAGCACCCTGGGACAGTGGGAGGTGTCCCTGCCATGGCAGGGGTGGCTGATCCTTAAGATCCCTTCAAATCCAGCCCATTCCAGGATTCTGTAAGTGGAAAGTGCCCTTGGACATTTATTCTCCTTACCTTTTCTCCCCAGCTGCTGTACTGAAATACGAAAACAACGTCATGAACATCAGGCAGTTCAACTGTTCCCCTCACCCCTACTGGCTTCCAAACTTCATGGATGTCTTCACATGGTCTTTGCCTTTTGTAGGGGAAAAGGGTAAGGGAGATTTGAGTTTCTGTTCCAAATTCCCAGTGACTGCTCCTCATATCCTGAGTCCCACAGTGCTGGGAGAGCGTTGCAGCTCCAGGTAGCACAGGAGAGCAGTTCAGGCTCAAGGAGATCTGCATTACTGGGTTAAATTCTTGCAAAAAACAGCTGTTGATACCTGTTTGAAAAAGCTTTTACCAATAAAACCCTCCTTTCCTGCTCTTTCTGCATTGCTGCTGGAGCTGATCTTGGGTGCTGTAGCCCCACCTCAGAATTTGGAGACATTTCTTTTGGTTTGCAGCAGAGGAATTTTAAATTCCTGTTGGCTCCTGGCCCACCAAAAAGGAAGCATTCACTTCAATCCAAAGCTTATTTTGTTCTGAAGAAGGCGAGGCAGCTTAAAATATGACCAAGACTTTGCCTCAGCTTTTCACCAAGAGGATTTTTACCTCTCCTGATGAGCTTTAATCCCACCCCAGTCTCGTATGTTCAGAGTGCAGCTTCACCCTCACGACTTCCAAAGGGCTTTTATGACTTTGAGGCACCAAAGGTCGAATCCCCCCCTCCCCAAATTTGTCCCTTTTGGGAGCCAGGTGGCTGTGGGTGAGTGGGGATGGGGAGGGGGGGGACCTTGAGGAAGCTCAGGCTGTTCTGCAGGAATGTTGGCACCTCCTTCCCCACGTCTGGTTCCTCTGTGATGTGCTTGGCCTGCATCCACCTCCTTGGCAGAAGATGCACCGTGTGTCGTCTGCTCCGGCGCCGCTGCGGGTACCAGCAGGCTGTGCCTAAAAGTGTCTTGAGGCTCCCACTTGCAGGGGACAGACGACCTTGAAATCCTCCCCTCGTCCTCCAGACCCCTCTGTGTGCCCTGGGCCTCTCTGACCTCGCTGTCTGTGCCTCTTGCAGTCACCGAGATGCTCGTGAACATCCTCAACATCTGCTCCGACGACGAGCTGATCTCGGATGGCGACGAGACCTTGGAAGGTAAAATATCCCTGCTGGCACCTGAGAGCAGCTGGGGGAGAGGCTGGGGAAGCTCTCTGATGCCTGAGCAGCACTTGATTTATAGCTGGATGCCCAGCCAGGGTCTCCAGTTCCTTTTTGCCCAACCTTTGCAGTTTTGGGTAGGGAACGTTTTTTTGTTTTTTTTTTTTCCTCTCCTTTGCTGTTCAGTCACAGAGAAATTAAATGACATTCACTGCGACAGACACTTCTTGCCAGCTACTCTGGGAATGGTTTCCTGCTCCTCACACAGGCTGCTGGTTATTTTTTCCCCCAATTCAAAATTTTCTGCACCAAATTATCCAATCTTCTCATCTGTTGCAGTGAACTCCTCTGTAAAGTGGTTTCTCGTGTCAACCCCCTCCCCAAAAACGCTGGGTTTGGCCCTGGTTTTAAGCCATGCATGAAGGGGACGAATCAGTGGCTGAGCTGATGAGCAGACTGGATTTTGGGGGGACTCAGGAGCGAGGTGGTGACCTGAGGAAGCTGAGGGGGGCAGCAGAAGTGGGGCCTGAGCTGCTTCGGCCCCAGGTGGAGACTCTAACCCGCTTCTCCCATTGCATTTCCGTTGTTTTTTGGTTTTTTGGTTTTTTTTTTCTTTCCTCCCTCCCATGAAAATTAAATTTGTTTCTTCTATCTCTGTCTTCATCTACTTGTTTCTTGGTGTCTCCTCTCCCTGAAGATCACTACATTTCAAGCTATCCGAAAGGTACCCAGCTAGAATTTGCTACGAGCTTAATTATCACTGCCTGTGCCACCAGATCCTTGAAGTGGATTTCCAGAGCTGACTAGTGGGGCAGTCTCTTCATCCCCTTTCAGTTTTAACATAACCTCCATGTGTTTTTTAACCCTTCTGCGTTCCTCCAGGAACTCTTGAGAAACGGGGGTCACGTTTCTACCTGATTCTGAATGCAGCCACGTAGTGCATGGCTGAGCCATGGTGCATGTTAGCCCTGGGTTTGGCTTCCCTGTCCTGATGTGTACTGGGCCATGTGAGGAATCTCAGCTGAGAGGAGATGGATTTGTTCCCTCTTTTGACCTGAATTTTCCGTTTGGTTTCAGCTCCCTCCGTGCTTTTTGTTTTGTTTGTTTGTTTGTTTGTTTGTTTCTCTCTCCCGTTGGGTCCGTAGAGCGGAAGGGGAGCTCCCCCCCATCCCGTTGTGTCCGTGTGGGGTCAGAGCAGAGCTTCCAGGCTCTGGCCAGCCCTTCCTTGTGCTCCTTGGATGCCAAAGCTGATGCTTGCTTGCCACTGGGGGCGAGCACAGCGGTGCCCATCAGCCGTCAGATCCCTCCGTGCTCTGCCTTGCAAAGCGTGTCCTCATGGCTGAGTCATTTGTGTCACATCCTGTGCAGTGTGAGCCCAGCTGGCGAGCTGCCAGCGAGACCTCCCCAAATCTGTGTCCTCTGGTGGTTCTACTCTCTTTAGCCCTCTCGAGTTCCGTGTGCCATCTCGTTGGTGTTGCCATCCTGGTGCCATCCTGATGCCATCCTTCCAGCACCGTTCTCTCTCCGGTGTAGCTGTCAATCTGTAAAAAAACCCATGATTTCTTTTCCTGGAATCAGGCAGGTGCTTCATCCTGGCATTCCTTGGAGAGCAGGAAAGCTCCAACGTGCTGCTCTTTGCTCTTTTCTCTCCCTAAGGTGGGACAACGGTGCGTAAGGAGATCATCAGGAATAAGATCAGAGCCATTGGGAAGATGGCACGAGTCTTCTCAGTTCTTCGGTGAGGACTGGGCTTCATTTGGGGGCTGGGCTTCATTTGGGGGACTGAGTTTAATTTGGAAACTGAGCTTAATTTGTAGCTGGTGATGGGGGATCACTGGTTAGGAAAGAAAGAAGGGAGAAACTTCATAAGACGGGTGTTTTTTCCTGATTCTTTCAGGACACATTTGAAAGAAACTTGTAGCCAGGTAGGGGTTTGGTCTTTTCTCCCAAATGACAAGTGACAGATGGGAGGGAACGGCCTCAGGCTGCACCAGGGGAGGTTCAGGTTGGATATTATGGAAAATTTCTTGCATGGAAAGGGTTGCCAAGTATTGGAGTGGGCTGCCCAGGGCTGTGGTGGAGTCCCCATCCCTGAGGGGTTTAACAGATGCGTGGATGTGGCACTTGGGGCCGTGGGCAGTGGTGAGCAGGGTGGTGGTGCTGGGTCAATGGCTGGACTTGGTGACCTTTTCCAACCTTAATGATCCCATGGCTCCATGCTTCCCATGATCCATGGCTCCCACACCATCCACCAGCCTCGCCTGGCCCTGTACACCCACTGCCCTGCTCGGTGAGTAACTGGTGCTGCTGTTCCTGCAGGGAGGAGAGCGAGAGCGTGCTGACCCTCAAAGGCCTGACCCCCACAGGTACCCTGCCCCTGGGAGTGCTCTCGGGGGGGAGGCAGACCCTGCAGACCGGTGAGTATCCCTGAGCCCCTGCACTCCCCCTGCCCCAAACCCCCTGGAGCAGCCCCCACAGGCAGCCTGGAGGGTGCCAGGGGACCCCAGGCAGGGTTCAGGCCCGTGGGGAGGAAGGATTCCCAAGCAGGAGGAAGCAGAGGTGTAGGTGGGGATGTGGAGAGATGCCAACATGTCCCCGTGTACCCTCGAGGAAGAAAACCCACAGCACCCTTGCCTAAAGCATGTTTAGTGCTTAATTGTTTGTTTCTGCAACGAGTTTTTATCCTTTATTTCCCTTCTAACGCTGCATGGTGCACATCCTCTGCCTCACCTCGCTGTGCTGCTGCTGTGTGACAGCCTCTGTGTGAATGTGACAGTGACACTGCCTCTGTGTGAATGTGACAGTGACACAGCTGCTTGTTTGTTCTTCGTTCTACCAAACCCCTCCCAGTCTGCCCCTCTCAAGTCACGAATCCCAAGCAAGAGGAATGTTCAGCCAAAGGAACGAGGTTCCTCCAGGGCTGGATGGTTCAGGAAAGTCTCCTCTCAGGTTTTGGGGTAGCTGTGGAGGTTTCCTCCTAAAGTTTCTGCCTCCCTCAGCAGCTCTGGGAGCAGGACGGAGCAGAGGATCCAATCCTTCCCACTCACAGGGTGGGGAGGTTGGCTGGTGCTCAGGGAATGAGCTATCCCAGAGGGAATCCTGTAATCCAGTGTTTTAATCCTTCCTGCCATCAGCCTTTGAAGCCTGGCATCTCCCCAGCTTCCCCCTTCCCATGGGCACCGGGGATTTCCTGCAGCTCTCCCCTGGATTAAATAGTTCACGAGTCAGAAATGTGGAAATATCTCTGCCTGCCCCCGGGGAGGGTGCAGCATCACTCCCCAGCTCATGGATTTCTCTGCCCACAGAGGAGGATGGATATTTTTTCCCTTTTTTTATAGAAACCATCACAGCCCCGTCGCCCCAGTTCTGGGAACAGAGCCTGAGTGGGAAGGCGGCTGCTGCAGCAGCTCTGTCCCTGTATCCCGACAGCACAGGGTCATGCTGTGACGTTCTCCAGCACCTTCCCCTCTCAGGGGGTTCTCTGAGGGGTACCAGGGATGTCCCCTTCCCCTAAAGAAGCCTCTCCCCAGGACAGAACAAACAAGCTGGGCCTTTGCTGCTGCCTTACCCGCCCTGCCCGCCGCCTGCAGGCTCCCCCCGCTCCCCTCGGCACCTCCCGGCTTCTCCTGCCCTCCTCACCCCCTTGCCCTGTCCTTGCCCCTTATCCCACCCTCCTTTCCCTTTCCTGACCCCTTCTCCCATCCCCTTTTCCCCATCCTGACCCCTTCTCCCATCCCCTTTTCCCCATCCTCCCACCCTTTCCCGTTTCGCACATCCCTTCACGCTCCCGGTGAATTTATGGGAGCTCCACCTGCTGGGTGAGGAGGAGGAGAGGGGGCTGCCCCCCTTTTGGGGTGCCTCTGCACCCCAAAAAAGGGAAACAGGGCTGCAGTGGGGGTGCCCCTGCCCTCCTGAGCCTCTCCCCACCTTTCAGAGCAGGGCTTGGCAAAATCAACTGAGTAAAGTCACAGAATCTGGGGCAGAACTGTGCAGCCACAGCTCCATCCTTCCTCCTTGGCCTCCTGAGGACCACGTGGCCTCTGCATTGTGTCCAAAGCAAAAAAAGCTGCAGTTTTGAGGCTAAAATCCAGGGAATCTGCTCAAGGGAAGGGCCTCCTCCCAGATGCTGAGGCAGGGCCTACCAAACCTTGGAGGTTTCTGCAGCAGATTTAGGAAGGGGGACATTGCTCAGCTCCGTGGTGCCTTGTTGCTTGGTAACACTTTCAGGAGGTGGAGCCGAAGCCAAAGTGGAATTGGAGCCTGATTTTCTGTTACAACTCAAGACACCAGGAGCAGAGCAGCCCAGTACCTGCTGCTTGTCCTTCCCTGGAAAACAGGCTGCCCCTCTCCCTCCCACTGCTCCAAAACACCCCCTGGGATCCCTTCCCTCACGCAGCTGTGGCGGTGGAGGGTGAATTCCACATAATTGACCATCCTGGAGCCACCCAGCTGGGAGCAGATCCACGCCTCAGTCCGAGCTTGTCCCTGTCCCGTGCACACAGCAGGGAGCCCTCACTCTCTGCTCCTCTGTTCTTCCATCAGCTCAATCCAGAGGAAAGGAGACTCCCCCTGAGCCCTTGGGAGTCCCCTTCCCCCCTTCCTCTCCACCTCCTGTCACCTCTTTCTCCCCTCTCGCCACTCGTTTGGCACCACCGGGGCTGGGGGGCCGCGGGCTCTGCGTCGCAGCCATGATGTCGGATCACTCACTGTCACTCTGTTTTTGTTTTTTTTTTTTTCTGTTTTTTTTTTGGTTTTTTGTTTTTGTTTTTTTTTTCCCTGTCTTCATTTTTGCATGCCACTGTTCTTCTGTATTGCAGCCACAGTAGAAGCGGTAGAGGCACGGGAAGGTATGGCTAGAACCCGGCGAGAGACTCAAATCATCTCCGTGTGTGCGTGCGCTCATTTTAAAGAGCTTTACCAGCCCTTAACGGAAGCTTTTTACTCTTGCATCACCAGAAGTGGGGGAGGACGAGGCCCTGCTGGGAAGGGAAAACAAAACAAAAAAAAAAAAAAAATACCCAAGGGTTTGGTTCAAGGCTGTTGCAGCTTGAACAATTTATTCCTTCGTGGAACGCATTTATTTAGAGTTGTCGGAGCGGTTCTTGCTCCAGCAGCTCAAGACCTTGGGGTTGAGGTCCTGCAATGTGCCAGCACCATCAAAACCCTTAGAAAACAGGATTTTATGGTGCTGGTGTAACCCCTGCCTTCCCCACAGGTAGGCCAAGGTGGAGAGGCAATTCTCTGCCTGCAGAGTGTAGGAATGACAGATCCGTGAGGATTTTTCCTCGATACCGAGCGGGGCCACGCAGCTCTACAGAGGCTTTGCTTACCAAAGGAAGTTGTTTGTAAGCCAGCCAAGTCCTTGTACAAGATCTGGCACAGCCTCCTTTTCCTTAAATTCTCCGTAGCACAAAGGAGTTTCACATTTGGCCCGTGTCATCAGGGCCAGGGTGACGTGCTCGTCCCCGCCGTGATGGAACAGGGACATGAAATTCCTCAGTGGGATTCATCCCTCCCAAATCTGCCCGTGTGTCTCCTGGTCATGCAAGAATTTTGCCTTTGTGATCCAAGGACTAGCTGTTCCCTCTCCTGGTGTTGCAGTGTGTGGTTTGTGTCGGAGTTCAGAGCCTTGTGGTGGTGTCTTTGTTCTGTCGTTCTGGGTTTTGCCTTTTTTTATTTAATTTTGGTTTTCTTTTTAATTGTTATTTTTTAGTGTCGTGTTTTTCAGCTTTGAAATTTTCCTGAGATTTCACTCTCTGGGGATGGCAAGCACTTGTCTGGTTTATCAAGTTCCTCCTATTCTATTAAAAGAGGGGGAGGTTTGGGATATTGGGAGGAAATTCTTGCCTGTGAGGGTGGTGAGATGGAATTCCCAGAAAAGCTGTGGCTGCCCCATCCCTGGAAATGTCCAAGGCTGGGGGGAGGTTGAACCTGGGATGGCAGGGGGTGAAACAGGATGATTTTAATCTCCCAACCCAAACCATCCCATGAAAAGCTCTTAGGGAGCAGAGCAAACTCTAAACCTCCCTAAAAAAAAACCAAAAAAAAGGAGCAAAATTTTTCTCAAGGAGCAAAACAAATCCTAAAGTTCGCCCAAAAGGCAAGCTGGCAGCACCAGGAGAATTCCCAAATCCAGACGGGCGCTTCCCATCCCCGCCACTCGTCCCCGTCGGTGTCTGGCGTGTTGCTGGAGGGCTCCTCGGGGAGAAACCACACCCGGGGCTCCTCCTGACAGCTCCTCCCTGTGCTCCCTTCCCTCCGCAGCCATCCGCGGCTTCTCCCCGCAGCACAAGATCCGCAGCTTCGAGGAGGCGCGGGGGCTGGACCGCATCAACGAGCGCATGCCCCCGCGCAAGGATTCGCTGCACTCGGACGGCCCCGTCAACCTGGTGACCTCGAACTCTGCGGACAAGAACGGCACGGGGAAGAAAGCCCAGTAGCGCCCGCGGCAGCGCCCCCAGAGGATCCAAAACTTCATGGATTTTATTTATTTATTATCGGGGTGGGGTGGGGGCAGGGGGAGAAACCAACTTCACCTGGAGGCACGTCCATAAATCCAGTCCGCATCCGTTCTGTAAGAAAGCGACCATTTTGTAATTTTTTTTTTTTAATTTATGTTCGATATATATATAAAAATGTCCTTTTTTTTTTTTTTTTTTTTTTTTTTTTTGGTTTAATTTAGAAACCAATCCAACTGCTAGTGCATCCCGGGAATGTTGTGCTGTCCAGCTGCCCTCCCCGAGAGGCCAAACCTCTGCTGGGGGGGGTTGGATTAAAAAACAAACAAACAAAAAAAAAAAATCAGTCAAACCAGGCAACTTGGGTCGTTGGCTTTGGCACAATTTGGAATTAGCCTGAGCTTTCCAAAGCAGGTCCTTCCCTTCAGGATAACGTTGGGTTGGTTTTCCTTTTCACACCTGTTTTCTTCCCAGATTTTTCCTGTTGTTTTCTTCCACCTCTTGCCTACCTGCAGCTGCTGCTTTAGCAACCAGTTCCCTGGGAGGCAGATTGCTGGGATCCATTCCTCCTTTCCAAGGACTCCAGGGCTGGTAACACCAATCACAGCACCTTTTCCTTCAGGAATTCAGCTTTATCCCAGGGGAGTCCCGAAGGAAAACAGGGAGAAGGTGGGGGAAGTGCTGCCCCTGGTCGTGGCTCTTCCTCTTGGAGCAGCAGGCAGTTTGTGCAGCACAATTCCCTTGGGAATCCCAGTGATTCAGAGCAGAGGAATTATCTCTGCTGTCTGGTGATCCTTGGGAAAGCTGCAGGGCCTGAATTTTCAAGGAAAAGGGGGGGATTTATAGCCCGGAGGCTGCAGCTCCCACCACCACCGGCTGCACAGCCCACAGCACATTCCCCGCCTCTGGCACCAGCCCTTGCTGAGCAGTTTGGGGTGTGGGGGACAGGGTGGTCCCCCCCAGTGTCTTCCACCTTTGGGCACCACCCACCCCTGGCTGTTCCAGGGGAGCCACGGGCAGCTCGGCCTTTCCCGGGGCTGGAGCAGGGAGCTGCTGATGAAATTTGGGATGGGATGGGTGGGGCAGTGCTGGTGACAGGGCAGCCCCTGGGACTGCCCACCAGGGAGGCCTTGGGAGGCAGAACCCAGTGGATCCGGCAGGAATTTTGGCAGGGTGTTCCGGACAGGGATCCTGGGGGTTCCCAGGGGACACCCCCGGGGTGTTGTCAGGGATTTTGGAGTGGGAGCTGAGCGTTCTGTGCCTCTGAGCACTGCGAGTGCTGGGGAAGGGATTTGGGAGATTCCCGTTCCCGTGTCCATCGCCTGGAGCCGAGGCAGCAGCTCCCGGAGCAGCCCCCCCAGCTTTCCCTGCTCCCCCTTTTCTCCCGTGCTCTCCGCAGGCAGGGCTCAGCCTCTCCCAGGGGATCTTTGCCAAGGCTTTCCTGGATCTTGCTCTCTTCCCTCGGCGATTCCAGCGCCAGAGGAAAACAGCAACTTCCCAGGAAGCTTTCAAATTGTCTTAGGATCACACGTCACCTAATCCCACGGGGCTGTTTAGGATTCTGCGAGCAGACCGCTGGGTTTCCACACTTTTCAGTCACATGCCTCCACTTTTCCCCCCCTTTTTTTTTTTTCTTTATTTTTCTTTTTGGTGTTTTTTTTTTCTCTTTGATCCCTTTTTTTTTTTTTTTGACACGCCCACCGCTTTGCGAAAAAGTGCGAGGTGTTAGGAGCGAGCTTCTCTCCCCCCAGTCCGAGGAGTGGGGCCAAATTGCCTTTTGTCTGTGAGTATTTCTTTGTCCTTTCAGGGCCTCCTGTGAGCGCGGTGAGCCCGTGTGTGGTACCCGGGCGCACGGACCGCGCCCGGGGCTGCCCGTGCATGTTCGGGCGTGTTGTGCTGACCCAGGCTGGGATCTCACCCAAGCAGCCAGGTTTTAGTCGGGATATTTGGGATGGGAATTGCGGGACCCCGAGCCTGGCACCCCCCTGTTTCCAGCGTGGGGGGGTTCAGCAGGGCCCGGCCCATCGCAGAGGGGGATTTGCTTTGCTGGCAGTTTGATCCCCCCACCCTTCTTCTCCTGCTCTGGCATCACCGATTCCTCCTCCCCCAAAATCTTATCGGACCTTGTGCTTCGTGGTTTTGGGGGGCTCAGATCCAACCCCCCAATCCTTGGGGCTGCTGGAACTGCAGCTTCCCAGTGTCCCGGCCCTGGAAAAGGGCTGGATCTTGCTTCTCCCGGCCCTGGAGATGGTGGCCAAGGGCTGGAAGTTGCCCCGGTGTCCCTGTGACACCGGCACACGTGGATGTCACACTGCCAGGTCCCCTCTTCCCTTTAACGCAGTTCCCGAGGGGGTGAGGAGCAGCGATGGGGCTCTGGGTGCTAATTACCCCCTCAATTAACACCCCCTCCCCGTGCTGGGCTTCCCCTGCCACAGCCCCCGAGCTGAGATCCCCCCTCCCCTCTCCTGGGGACAACCTCGGAGCAGAATTCCCTGCGCCGATCCCCACCACGGCAAACCAAAAAATAAAAAATAATAAAAAAAAATAAATCAAGAAACGCCCCCAAATTCCCCCTTTTTTCCTCCTTTTTCCCCCCACAAATCCAGCGCCTCGGAGCTGGGCTTGTCTCTGTCCCCTCATCTCCGAGCTCCCGCCCATCCCTTCCCCTCCCCGGCTGCCACCTGGAGCTTGGACACCCGGGATTGTGGGGAGCCCACGGGCCCGGGGGAGCCCTCCCGCCCCGGGGGAGCCCCCAAATCCAGGGACAGCCCCCACCTCCCCGCAGCCTGGGTTTTTTTGCATGTTCTAGCAAGGTGCATGTCCAAGGAGGGGAGTCGGCAATGGGGCGGGTGGTGGGTTGAGTTCAAGCTTAATTTTCTTTTTGGGATTGGGAGAACCCCTCTGGCTGCCTCTGGCACAGATCCCACCTGGCCAGGGGGGCTGGCAGGGATGCACATCCCACCAAACCTCGGCCAGGGAGGACCTGAAGCCCTCCAGGGGTGCAGTGATGGTGATTTTAGGGTTCTCGATGCTGAAGGATCATACGCCCGTTGCCTGGAGACTGCCTCCTTTTTAATTTTTACTTTTATTTCTTGCTTTTTTTTTTTTTTTTTTTTAGTTCTGTTGAAAGGAGAAAAAAAATGGTGAAAATGTTATTTATTGGCAGAAATTATTTAATATAATTTCTTCTTTTTTTTTTGTGAAACAAGGAATGAATTTGTTAGAACTGTCTCGATGTAAATCGGAGTCATCTTTAAGGAGGAAAAAAAAAAGAAAAAAAAAGTTAAAAATTGACACAGTCACTGGGCTCTGCTGTGGTTTCTTTTAGGGGGTGAAGGGGGTTCCTGTGCTGCCAGAAGGGAGGATTTGGGGGGGTTAGAGCCTGTCCAGGGCTGGGGCAGCACCCGGACAGCATCTCCCAGCCCCCAGCAGGTCAGAGAGCTCCCAGCTCCTGCTCCTCGTCCTTCCCTGGGTAAATAACGGGGTGCCAGCAGGGGCAGGACGGGCTGTGCCAGCCCTTGTTCCACCCCGGCGCCCTCCTTGTCACTTTTGGGGTTCCTCTTTCCACACAGAGAATCCAGGGCTGGATCCAGATGGTCACAGCTCCAAGGGATCCCTGCCCAGGGATCTGGGAAGCTGCTGCGGCTCCCACCGCTGCTTCCACACCTGGATCCACCCCCTCTTCCCAAATGGAATACTCAGGATGAGCTCTGGAGGGCCCCAGGGCGTCATCCCGGTCCCAGCAGCTTTTCCTTGGGGAATTCAGCCTCGAGCTCAGCTCAGCACGTGCTCCCCGTTTCCCGCCTGCTGCTCCCCGCAGCATTCCCGCTCCCATCCTCAGGAAGCACCGGGGGCGTGCCCGGGGCAGGACGCTCCGGCTCTCCCACCCTTTTCCTGGGTGTTCCCACCGAAACTGGGGAGCCCCCGACCCCCAGCACCGCTCCCGGACCCCGCGCTCGGCACCGGGGGGGAGCTCCCGGCACATCCCCGCCCGCGGGAGCATCCCCGGGAGCATCCCCGGGCCCGGCCGCGCGTTCCCGGCTGGCATCGCCGCGCTGAGCAAACAGGAAACACTCGCCCTTTGTTAATCCCGGCCCGGGCTGCGCGTTAAATATTTATCTGTGAGCGGAGGCTGGTGCTGCGAGCCGCGGGGAGGGAGGGAGGGACCGAGGCAGGGCCGGCGCTGCAGGCTCCTCGCCGGCCACGGGGACGGTGCGTGGGGACCGGGAGGTGAGAGGGGCTTTGGGCAGGGGGTGTCGGCACCCCGAGGGGGGCTGTGATGAAGGGGGCTGCTCCTCGCATCGCCAGCGGGTGCTGCGACCTCGCCTGGTGTCACTTGGTGGGCTGGAGGGGACCTGGAGGGGACCTGGAGGGGACCTGGAGGGGATGGTCACCCCTTGGGTCCCCTCGCTGCGTTTAACCCTCCCCGGCCCTGCTGCCATCCCCGCCCTTGTCACCCGTGTCCCCAGCCTGTGTCCTCGCCACGGTGTCCCCAGCTGGCACCAAGGAGCTGCCTCATTCCCACGGCACTGGGGTGGGAGCTGCGTCCCCCGGGGTCGTGGCAGGGGGGAGGACACCCGGCCCTGTCCCTGTGTCCCCGGTGTCCCCCGGGCGCAGCATCGCAGCCGGACACGGCCCCCTCCATCGTCCCCAGCAGCAGGGGGCGGTGGCTTGGTGGGGACCGAGGGGTGGCCCCGAAGCCACCATCCCCCCGGGAGCTCACGTGGGAGCTCACGGGATGAGGAAGGGCTGCGGCAGCCCCGTTTTTGGGGGTGTCAGCAGTTTAGGGGAGCAGGAAGCGGCCGGCGGGTGAGTGGTGGGTGCCCGAGGGGGGCACGGGGCTGTTCCATGGGGGAGC